>CM062629.1:410000-430000 GCA_025617555.3 Puccinia polysora
GGAACATTAAAGAGATTTTTTATATTTTTTTCAGAATTTTAGGATATCTTTTTTTACCTTAAAAAGTTCCTTCAAATTGAAAAAAATGAATTTTCTCGTTGGATTTTTGGATCCTTTTGTTTGCCTTTGAAAATAATATTTTGTTTGAGATTGAAGCTTTCAGAAGTTTTAAAAAAGAAAAATATAGCTTTTGAATACTTTTTACAGATCTTTTGGATGTATGCATACACCTTAAAAACTTCATTCAAAAATCAATAATAAAAAACAAATATGGATAAAAATATTAAATTTGATTCAAATATTATTGTTTTTATGTTTCTACTTAATTTTTTGGGATGTAAAAAAAACTCATTGCAAAGCACTAAATTTTTCTGAATAATGATTTTTCAAGATTTTGAATCCTTGGGCACAAAGCTTTTCCAAAGTGGATCTAACATGGGAGCTGGCCAATAATCATACTTGAACTTGAATGAGACTATATGTTTGAAATATTCTAAAAGAATGAAGTAAATAGAAGAAGATTCAGAATTTTGAGTTGGTGGGGAATTCAGAGGAAGATAAGTGAAAGGCATAAAAGAAGAAAACAGAGCGACTGGACACATATGTTTTAGCCAGAAGGAAAGCATGGCATTGAAATTTCATCTACATATTTATGGGAGCTGGGCCAGAAAGGTGGTTCAGTTGACTTCTTGCTTCTTGGAAATTTTAACCACCGATACCACACATTAATCTTGGGTCCTTGAAGATTGTGTTTGAATCAAGCTCTTTCAGCACTTCTATCCTGACTTCAATCCCTTTCCCAAGGGACCACATTTTTCTTTAGAATTATGTCCATTGTCATTTATAATTTGGGGGGTAAAAAAAGTGAAAAGCATTCAGAAATTTTCTATTTGAGTATTAGGATTTTATTTTAAAGTTATTTCCAAAATAATTTTCAGGAATTTCAGTGCCAGATGTAAAAAAGAAAAAAATTGCAATAGATTTGTTAATTTGACGCGTTTTTACATTGGATTCAATTTTCGGAGGCCCAGGGTACATCGAAATTTTTTTCAATAGAATTAGGAAGCTCTTTAATAGTTTTTTTAAGTTTCTAAAAGCTTTAATAAAAAAAAAATGATGAAAAAGGCAAACAAAAGGATCCAAAAGTTAAATCAGAAAACTGAATTTTTTTGTTTTTTGAAGGAATTTTTTGATGCAAAATGAAATGTAAACCAAAATTTGGAATGCTCTTTGACTGGTTTTCTTAACTTTGTGATAGATTCAATTACCAAAAAAAATGAAATCAAAAGGAAAATAAAAGGATACCAATCCCCAATGAGAAATTTAATTTTTTTGATTTTTTTTGGTTTTTGAAGGAATTTTTTAAGGTAAAAGGATAAATCCAAAAATCTACAGAAAAAAATGGAAATATCTCTAGATTTTGGCAGAGCTTTCTGATAGTTGAAATAAAAAAATAATTAAAATATCCAAAACAAGTATCCAAAAACCCATGGAACAATGGGTTTTGGTCAAATTCTTTGATTTTTTGATTCCATTTTGGGAAGGTTCTCATGCCTCCAAAATTACCAAAGATTTTTCTGGGGTACTTTTAAAACCCGGCTATAGGACTGCATTTTCAGATCTTTAAAAAATGAATTCTTGAAAGTATTGGGAAATAAATTATTTATCTGTGTAGCAGCAAAGGCGCAAAATGGAACAGGGACATAATATTCCATGAAATAAAGGATTGGGGGAATGAGAAAATCAATAACCAAAAGAAATTTGGGAAAATTTCAAATATAACAATTATTTCAAGCGAATTCAAATATTTTGAACAAGAAAAAAAAATTCATTGAATAAAATGATAATAAAGACTAGGGTGGTGTTGAATTCATGGCTCCAACCATTTGGTAGTCGTGTAGGGCCCTAAACAGCTCAAATGAGCCGTGGGGGCCCCAAGATGACTAAAAAGGGCCTTTTCAAACAGGCAAAACCCCCAGGGGTTGTGTAGGAGTTGTTTTTGGGGGTGCACAACCCCCCTGAAGTCTTTCCAGAGTTTTGGGCACCCCCTGGACCACACTTGGGTTCTGCCAACCCAAATTTGGGATTAAAGCATACATTGTGGGACTGTTGTTCTCCAACTAGCAATCTCAAAGAGAAATTAAAGTGAAACCCAAGTGAAATTAAAGTGAAAACTGAAATCATAAATTGTATAAAAATCTGCAAAAAATTCTTTCTCAACTCAAAATTGAGAAAACTTTGTTCAATCAATTGAAAGGTGGATTGAATACTGAAGTATAACATTGCATTTTTTTGCATGGGAACAGTGGCAAGCCCTCCTTCTTCTGACAGGGCTGCATGGAAGGTCTTCATTGATAGTGCCATCAACAAAGCTTTGGAAAAATAAAAAAAGAATTTTGTTCATGAAACATTGGAAGCCTCAATTGCATCCTCATCAAGGATGACAATTGAGGAACAAAATGATTCACAAATGGAAATGACCGCTGGTGGTGAGTATCATTTTATGTTACTGGTCTTTGCCATATTAAATTTGATTGAAACTGATGGGTGCATGTAACTATGAAACTATGACTTAACCAATGAATGTTTACTAGATCCACTTGACCCACCTCCCTTGAGAGCTTTTCCTACTAGGGAAGAGGCACAAAACTATTGTCAAACATGGGCAATGAAGCATGGTTACGCTTTAAAAATTTTCAACTCAAAGCGTGACCAATATGTGGATTTAGCCTGTGATAGACATGCTTCCTATTCAGGAAATCTTCTTACCAAATTGTCTAGACAAACTAACAAAAGGAAGGTTGGGTGCAAGTTTTTAATCAATGCAAGTTGCACAAAGGCAGACCCCTTGTGGCGCCTCTCCTACAAAGAAACCCAACATAACCATCAACCATCTGAACATCCCTCTAAGCATCCTCAACTGAGGAATTCTTGGGGGTGGCCTTAGACAATCTAGTAGAAGGCATGAATGATGGGCTCAATACGTTACAACTGAAGAGAAAATTGAGCAAGATTGATGGGCGGGATTATGTGGATGACCAAACAATCTATAACACTAAGCGGAAGGTAACACTTGCAGAACTAAAGGGAAAAAGTTTTATAAAGGTAATCTATGAAAAGCTTGAAGAAAAAAGTTGGATTCACTGATAAAAGTTCAGTGGAGGGGGCCACTTGGAGGCCCTGTACTTAGAACATCCAGAGGAAGTAAAGCTTTCAAAACAATTCCATCATATTGCTATGTTGGATTTTACTTATAAAACAAATAAGTACAAAACCCCACTATTGCATGTTGTAGGAATGACAGCCAATTTCAAAACTTTAACAAAAGCTCTTGTTTTTATAAGAAAAGAAAGGTTTGAGTTCTACAGTTGGTCTGTAAATGCATTAAAGGAGTTGGCTTATGATACTGAGAGACTTCCAAAAGTCTTTGTGACGGACCGTGAAAAAGCTCTGATTTGTGCAATTGAAACTAGTTTCCCAGAGTCATCAAGACAATGTTGCACTTGGCACTTGTCTAAAAAAATACAAGCAAACTGTAAAGTTCGCTTTGTTAATGACGTTGAAGGATGGAAAAGCTTTATGAATCTGTGGGCAAAGTATGGGGCCTCAAAGACAAAGCAGGAGACAGAGGTCAATGATGCGGAACTCATAGTAGGTCCAAATCAATGCTTCCTATTCTTCCTAGTTTTGGGTTCTGACCTTTTTACTTGCATAGTGTTTCTTGAAAGAATATGAGGATGTACTTGAGTATATGGAAAATAACGTTTTCCCTATCAAAGAGACGTTTGAAATAGCGTGGACTTGTATAAACCCAGATTTTGGAAACAAAAAAACATCTTGGGTTGAAGGGGCCCATGCAACTCTCAAAATATTCCTTGCAAACTCTTTGGGAAACCTGTTGGATGTTTGGAAAAGCCTTGACATAACAGTTTTGAATCAAATTAAATCAGTTCATGCATCACTTTATAACTCTCAAATTAAGTTAGGGACAGTTATTCCTCCTGTACTGTTACCATTGGGTTAAAAATTGTCTTTAGAGGCAATCCATCTTGTTAGGGAACAATTCAAGAAGTTCAAACGCAATCATGATGGCAAAGTCTGCACCAAGTCACATTCTAAGACTATGGGTTTGCCCTGTTCCCACCAAATAGGTAACCGCCTAGCATTCAGAGGAGCTGTGGTAACCAAAGATGTTCATCCTTGGTGGAGGTTTGACTATGAACCTTTCAGTTCTAGTTCTGTAAGTTTGCTTAAGTTTGATTGTTCAAGTTGGATTGTTGAAATCACTATGTGATTAATGCTTTTTGATTGATGAATTCTAATTCACTAATGGTTGATCCTTTTGAATTTTCCCATTGAAATGTCAATGAAATGCTAAGCATTACTCAGTTACGTGAAAAATTCAATGCAATGATCTTGGAATCTCCAGATCATGAGCAAAGCAAACTATTGAAGTATATCATTCAGAAGATTCCAAATATTGATTGAAGCCAAGACTTGAACCTAAAGCCTTACAATCAAGTAGGGGAAGGCCAAAATTGAAAGATATGCAGCAAGAACCACCTTGGTTTGAGCTTGTTGAAAAACAACTCAAGGGGGAAAAAAGAACTAGAAGGGCTCCAAACAAGAAAAGACAAAAGATTGTAAGTCTTTTCTTTTGGTATATGTTCATTTTTATGGTTTGATGAACTTTGTTACTAACTAATGATGAATTTTTAGTCAAATTTGGCAGAATCTGAATCTGAATTTCATATCTCAGAGGAAGAGACTGAACGTGAATCAGTGTCACGCCTTGCACTTAGGAACTATTGTCTTCATCACTTTGACATGTCCTCTCTTCAGTACAATCTACCTCAGTCTATAAGCATGACACAAATAAAGCACAACATCAATGGTGCAATCCGCTACTTCCTCTGGCTCGCGTTGACCTTCCAATCTTGGCGACCAACTCAGTATATACTTGCAAACTTTGCGGTTAACTCCATACCGGTCGGCCATCCATTACAAGATCCAATCTCCTTCCCTGGCCCATCAACAGCCTCCAACTTCCATCTTTTGTCATGCACTGTTTGTTAGTTTGCATGTCCATCTAAATAAGCCATCATTACTGTACAGTTTGCAATTGGACTAGTCCTTACCCTGCATACACTATTACTTCTCACTTGTATTACCTTCAATGTCATTTTCTTCTGTCCAAATTCATCATACATTTGTACGCTTGGATTCTATTGTCTTGCACCTACGCCATGGCCTCGGATATGATTGTACTATTGCTTTATTTCCTATCCCGTTCCTGTCACTCATTGCCTCACCGCCTTCAACTGTAGTTAGCTCACCACCAGGTTGTATCTACTCACTGCGGATTACCTTATAAGGGCTACCCCCTTTCCTGATGATTGTCTCCTCAGTTAGTTAATTTCATACGTTCTCGCATTTTGCTACAACCTAGTTATCACATTGGACTCAGGTTGAGTTTCACTCCTCGGGACACACTCCATTCCTCTTGCCTTTTGTTGAGTGGCACCACTAAGTTTGCACTTTGCAACTGAGTCTTGCTATTTGCACTTGCCCTCGCACTCAGCATTCCTCTGCGCTCACAATCATCTAATAATTGCCCTATAGTACGTGGGGTGGTCGTGTGACAATCAGAATAAATTAATTTGGAATCAGAATCCTCTTCAGAGGAAGAGAACATGCAGAAAAGCTCAACCAGAAGCTCATCTTTGGTGAGTTTTCATTTCATTGACCCAATTAAAGAAATGAATATTAAGTTAGTTTTCATGATAGGAACCAAGCGTGAAATACCTCAATCAAATAACCAAGAAATTCCATAAGTTCTTGGGTGAGGTTTGGGATCCAATTGGAGATGGGAATTGCGGATTTAGAGTCTTTGCTAAATCTCTTGTTACAAAGAAAATGGTTGGTTTGAAGTTAGAAAGGAAATGATTGAAACATTAGAGAAACATAAAAAATGATACATCAAGATGCTTGGTGGTTGAAAGGAGGTTGAAAATCTCAAAAGAAGACTTGATGTTGAAGACATCAATGAAAAGATTCCCTCCTCAAAATAGCTGGCTAAATTAGACATGGGTCAAATTATAGCAGATACATATTCCAAACCTATATGTTTCATTTCATTGGAGTCATGTGATACCTATACTCCAATGAAAAATGGTTTTACTGATCAATCAGATTGAATTTTCATTTACTTTGTAAACAATAAACACTGGGTTCTATTAGTACTTGAGGGAGAAATGATTCCAATCCCGCCCATTTTAGCAAAACCACGTTCCTTGATTTCTAAAAAAGCCTGTGGTTGGGTTGATCATCTCAAAGATCAACTGAAAATGTATTCTAGATTGTACTAGACTTTGAATTCATTTCATCATTGGGTTTCATATAAATTGTAATTATAATGAAGCTAACAAGTTCTATTAATATAAAGGGTTATCACATTTTGAACATCATTATGTTGAGTGTTTTAAGTTAACATCATTCTATTGAGTGTTTTGAATGAGAGTTTAATGGTAAGTCAGTTCAACTTGTGTTGGGCTGATTACATCACAAGTGTAAATTATGCCAAGCTTGGGATGGGATCAGCTTAACACAAGTTGAACTTGTTTCTTTTGGTGTTTTCACTTCAGGGCTGGTCAAAAGACTTGTATTTTTTTGGGCAATTTTAATTTAGGGCTGGTCAAAAGACTTCTTTAATTTTTGGGCCCTTTTAATTTAAGGCTAGTCAAGTTGAAATTACCTTAGGGCTTGTCAAGTTAGTTGTATTTTTTTTGTGTTTTTACTTTAGGGCTTGTCAAGTTACTTGGCTTTTGTTTTGGTGTTTTTACTTTAGGGCTAGTCCAGTTACTTGTGTTTTTTTGGGTCTTTTTACTTTAGGGCTATTCCATTGGATAGTAAAAGTTTTTTTTGATTTTTATTTTTATTTTGATTTATTTATTTATTTTGTTTTAACCAAAAAATGAACATTCTTTGATTTTTTGGTTGATTTCTGTTTTTTTGGAAGGTTTATTTAGTTTAATAGTTGTGTTAGTACACTTTCATTCTTTTTACTTTCTTTTTTTTGTTTGCTCACCGCAGTCCAGTGCTGTATGGGATGCCACACAAATACACTTGAGCCATGTACAACTCCACATGGCTTGAATGTAGTTGTGTGGAAGTCCACATGGCGGCGGACCAGGCTGGGTGGGCCGCATGACTTTGTGAGCCATGGGGGGTCATACATGGCCCAAATGGGACCATGTGGCATGCCACATGGCCCCTTTTGAACCTTTTGCACGGCTCAATGAGCCATGAATTTAACATTACCCTAATGACAAAATAAAAATTATTTGTCTGAATAAAAATGGGGCATTAATTTTCTCATGGGCCCAATCCTTTAAATCCAGTTTTGATATATTTCTGCCTGCCAATTCTACTAAATGGATGAATAATTTTTTTTCATGGTGTGGAAAAAAGAGGTGAATAACCCTTAAATTTTCTCCAAGATTTGGAAGTTGTTGTTCCCTTGCATCTGTAAGGAGCCAAGCGTGCCATTCAACAAGCATCCTGAGAGAATAAAATAGAAAAGACACTGAGAGAGCTCCTTCCTTCCTTCAAAGTGTTGTGGAGCTGGTATCCAATATGCTATGATGATCTATCTACCACTCAGAGTTGAGAGCCAGGTATTATGACCTCCCTCACAACCTTAAAATTGGTACACAAACAATTGAGAACAAGCAACCCTAAGCTCCTGCCCTCTTCAGCCCTTGATGTCTACCTGCCAATACATCCATCTGGGTTTGTTGTTCTTCTGGTGGGGAATTTCCCATGCCCTACTCACAGCCCCCCCGCACCTGTCCGCATCTTCCCAATGCACCCGTCTTGGGGCTTCCTCCCCAGATAGCCCTGTGCAACCCTCCTGATCTGGCTTCCCCAAACTAGTGACACCCGCAAAATTGAATGGATATGATTTTTTTCTTATTCTGTTTCCTTGAAGAAGATCACAGATCCGCCACAGACTATGCTCAGCCAACTGGGCACCAAATCACAAGCCTGCAGCATCTAATGCAAAGCATGCTGTTCATCTGATGCTGAGCACACTTTGCACCTGAAGCTGAGCGCACAGCCTGCAATGCATTTTCCAGTCCCAAAGCTATATAATGCCATCACAATGTTTGTTTCAAGAATTCATTTATTTTTGACTTCTGATTCTGAGGTCTGGTAGAAGGATTTCAGAAAACCTCAGAATAAATCTATTATAGTTTTGCAGCCAATTTAAAATTTGAAACCTCATGGTTTCAAATGGTTGTGAATCACCATTCACGACCAAAATGGGTCCCAAACGGCAAATCAAGCCCCACCAATGCGCAAGCAAAGTTGCTTCCAACTTGCACAACCCCCGGGGGATTGCAAAAACCCCTTTGCAAACCAACCCATTTTGAGTCCCAAACCCCTATTTGAAACCCATTATGAGTTTCAATTGTGGCATTGAAATGTAAAATAGGTTGAAATTGGGGTTTTGTCAGTCCCCGTGGGTGGCGCAAGTTTTGTTTGGGGTTTTGCGTGTTTTCCAGGCCCATTTGGGGCAAAACAGCCCGTAATGGGCCATTTGAGGGGGGATTTGGGGTACCCAGGCACCCCTGGACCACATTTGAGTGCTGTAAACCCAAATTTGAGGATCTGGAATACTATGTGGGACTATTGAACCACAAAAAGAAACTTGGAAATTAAACATTCTACCTATTGGAAAAACCTCTTGAGACAAACCACATACACACACAACACACACCCCTTGCATAAATTGATTTTTTCTCAAAATTGATTTTTCTCAACCCAAAAGTGAGCAAAACTTTGGAGTTGTTAGATTGAAAATTGAATTGAATACTAAATTGCTGTTAAAATTTGTTGGTTTATGGGAACAGTGGTAAGACCAAGACCTACCAGTTGCAACATGGCTATGTTAAAGGAATTGATGAAAAGTGTGGTTAACAAAGCTGAGGTGGAATCTAGGGATTTGGGTACAGAGTTGGAAAAGAAAAAATTGGAATCCCCAATTGCATCCTCATAAAGGGTTAAAATTGAGTAAAAAGATGTTTCTTAAAAACTGGAAAAACTGTTTTTTCACAACTGGAATTGAATAAAGGTGGTGGGTCACATTTCATATGTCATTTGAATGAGAAGGATGTGTATTGATAAATATTAAGTAACCATGTGTGGTGTAACTTTGAAATTAAGGGGTGGTAGGCTCTCTTGGCCCTCCTCCTGTGAGAAAAGTTGCTATTAGAAAAGAAGCCAACATATATTGTCAAAAATGGGCATCCATGCATGGCTATGCATTGGAAACTTTTAATTCAAGGAAAGATAAATATGTTGATCTAGCTTGTGACAGATGTGGGGTATATGAAGGGCCATGCCTCACCAAAACTCAAAGGGAAACTCACAATAGGAAGTTTGGGTGTCAATTCATGATCCTTGCAAGTAAGAAAGTAGCAGATCCCACGTGGCACCTCTCCATTAGAAATGGCCTACACAATCATCAACCATCTGAAAGACATTTAGTGCATCCTCAACTGAGGAGAATCTCTGGGCAAGCCTTGGATCTACTTAAGGAAGGCATGAAAGATGGGATCAATGCTGTGCAACTTAAAAGGAAATTGAGCAAGATTTATGGTAGAGAATACATTGATGATGGAAAAATCAATAACACTAAGCAAAAGGTAAAGCTTGCTGAAATGGATAGAAAAGTTGTTATGGACCTTCTATTGGAAATTCTCCAGGAATCCCAGTGGGTTTCCAGGTCCGAATTTGGTGGAGAGGTTCACTTAGAGGCCCTTTTCTTTGCTCATACAGAGTCTCTGAAACTTTGAACAAAACTCCATCATATTGCATTGTTGGATTGTACCTATAAAACAAATAGGTAAAATATCCCTCTATTGCATGTTGTAGGAATGACTGCCAACAAGAAAACTTATACAAATGCTTTTTTTTAAAAAAAATAAACATATGAGTTCTACGGTTGGCCATTGAATTAATTAAAGGAGTTGTATTATGATCCCAAGAGGCTTCCCAAATTCTTTGTGAAGGACTGTGAAAAAGCTCTTATTTGCGCTATCAAACACAGTTTCCCCAAGTCATCTAGACTGTTGTGCTTCTTGCACTTGTCTAAAAAAATTCAAGAAAAATTTAAAGTGCCCTTCAGTAATGAAAGTGAATGATGGCAATGTTTTATCACTATTTGCGCCAAGTTTTGAGCCTCTAAAACCAAGGCAAAGGCAGAAGTAAATGATGCAGAACTCAGAGTATGCCAATTCATTGATTCTTCAATTGATCTCTGCTGTGGGTGCTTATTTTGAAACTTGTATACAGTGTTTCTTGAAAGACCGCAGGGATTTACTCAATTATATGGAAAAGAATATTTTACCTATCAAACAGATGTTTTTAATGGCATGGAGTTGTGTCAAACAAGAATTTGGAAACAAAACAATGTCTTGAGGAGAAGGGGCCCATTCTACTTTGAAGCAATTACTTGTGGGATCTTTGGGGAAAATTTTGGATGTGTGGAAACACCTTGAAGGAACTATTGAAATTCAAGTCCACTCAGTCAATGCAGCACTTGAAAAATCTTGAAGAAAGTTGGGAACAGGTCTTCTGACAGAACTGTTTCATTTGGGTTACAAATTGTCAATTGAGGAAATTAAAAACTCATTGGGGAACAATTTTGGAAGTTAAAGCACAACCATGATGGCAAGGTGTTCTCAAAGTCATATTCAAAAACAATGAGATTGCCTTTTTCTCAAATTTTAGGTGAAATACTAGCATCAAGAGAATCTTTTGTGCCTGAGGATTTTCATCCTCAGTGGAAGTTAGACTATGACCCTTAAAATGAAGTAAGTGTGGTTTTTTGAAGGTTAAAAATTATTGTATTGAAAGATTGATTATTGAATTGAAAGATTAATTATTTGATTGAAAATTGTTAATTGTTTTGGTTTTTGAAATTCTGAAACAGATCCAGGGCTTTATGAAGAATCTAAAATTTTTAAAAAGTGAAATTCCATGTATAGAGAAAAACCTAAAGAATTAAGTTTAGATATTATAAGGTTAATGCTCAAGAATTCAGCCACTTTGATTTCCAAGCCAAGGCTTGAGCCAAAGGTTTTAAGGTCAAGCTCCATTAAAACCAAATTGAAAGCAAACTGTTGTGAAATTTCCAAATTTGAGCACATGGACAGAGGAATTAAGACAGAGAAAAGGGTGAAAAGTGTTATAATTATGGTCAGCAATTAGCTTAAGCAAATGAGAAGTATTTAAAGCAAAAGAAAGGCTGGACACCTTGTGTCAATAATTGCTGATGGGCTCTCAAAATGGGGCAATAAGTTGGATGATATTGGTGACAAATTTGATTGGATGTGATGAATTTGATTGGATGATGAATTGGATGATGGAAAACAGCAGGGAGAAGAGCTCCTTAAGTAAAAAAGATTGGCCTCTTGTTAACCAATGATACAACAAGCCAAAAAGAAAATTTTCCGCCCCAAAAGAGATTTACAGGCTCTACAGGCCTTGTTACTTGGTTTGGGCTACATCAGCCCACATGGCATCAGTCCCTGTACCCTTACAACCAGCCTATTCTGGTTATTTCTGGTTTTTCCACCTCAATGGGGCTGAACCAGCCCCCTAACTGTTCAAAACCCTGGTTGGTTGTCAACTCACAGGCTGGCTGGTTGCCTCATGCAACCAACCCCTGGCCATACAAGTGGCCAGGTGGGACCCAGGACATACCTGGGTCCGGTCTCATACTCACATGGGGGGGGTGTGTGTGACCAGTGGACATGCTTTTGCCCACTCTTTCTCACATATCCCTGGAGGGGGTGGTCAAATCACCCTACCAGGGGCCCTGGGGGTTGATACCCCCAGGGCGTTGCTATTGTAGGTGGGATGGGGGGTGGTCAGGTCCCCTCCAGCCTGTCTCTCCTCCCCCTTGGTAAAGGGGGGGGGGGGGGGGGAGAGCCCCCCCTTTTTATGGTGGGGGGGTGGTCAATTCCCCCCCACTGCCTGTTGCTTCAATGCAACCGGCCTAGCCACCACCTTTGGTGGGGGGTGATCAAGTCCCTACCACCATGACCAGTTGCTGGCTGGTTCCATCCATCCAGCCCTCCCCCTCCTCCTTCCGATGGCAAGCAAGGGGAGGGGGAGGAGCGGGGGCCTCCAGCCCCCCAGCGGCCGCCCAGCACGGAAGCTGCTAAGAGCTCAACAGCTGCGACCAGCATGGGATGGCTTCATTTTGAGTCCCCCTTCCCCCTACAACAGCCCATGCCCCCATAAACGGGCTGTAAGCAAAAACAGTGGCCCCAAGCAGGCTGCAACATGGGCCGCAACACAGGAGGCGGCCCCAATGGGCCACCCCAAGCCCAAAAACTAAGTAAAGCATACTTTGGTGGGCCAGCCTGTCTGGCCAAGTATGTTCAAAATAAACCTTGGGCCTAATTATACCCATACAAGTCCATCTGGCTGTATTTGCCCATATACCTCACCGGGACCGTTAGGGCCCGTGTAACAATAGGCCTGTTTCACTCATTTTGGGGCCAGTTTCCCAAAATCTGTGACATCCATACAGGCCTGTATGGTCCATGTGAGTGTCCAATGGGCCGGAGAGGTCCATATGTGCATCCCATTTGGATTACACTTATACATAGCACACCTGTAAGTGCTTACACATTTTAACAGAAAGTGGACCAAAAAGACAAAAGATAGTAAGTCTCTTATTTTGAGAAATGCTCCCTCTTATGGTTCAATGAAATGATGTGAAAATGATTTCTGTGGTGCAAGGATGGCTCTTCATCTGAATATCATAGTTCAGACCACAAGACTAAAAAAATGGTTAAAAGGGAACAAAAAAGAACAATGAAAGTAAGTCTTTTATTTTGAGAAATGTTTTTTATGGTTTAATGAACTGATGGGAAAATTATTTCTGTAGTGCAAGGATGGCTCTTCATCTGAATTTCATAGTTCAGTGGAAGAGGCTGAAATTTCATTGGTGTCCGTGCTGTTGGAATCAGATTCCTTTTTAAAGGATGAAGCAGAAGAAATGGAGGAGTCAAACAGAAGCTCATATTTTGTGACTGTTGATTCCTTTAATGAGATTAGACTAGTGGATAAATAATTTTTGATTTTAGGAAACAAAAGTGAATTACCTCAATGAAATACATGATGTCAGCTTGCTACTATTGCAGAGCAAGCTGAAAAAGTAACAAAAATAACATAAAAATAATAATAATACAATTAACCTAAGAAGGGGTAGGAAAACCATAACTATTATTCAAGAAATGGATTATCCATCCAAAATTAGGTAGGGTCACTCACTGACCCCACGCTTGAAATCCAACTCTGTATATTTTTAAATAATTAAGGAAAGAAAAACCAAAATAATACGGCTCCAGTATTGAGCTTTTTGGCCAATTAAATATTTCACACACATTGTCACGTATAGGTTTCAAACCTAAAATCCAGTCAGAATTGAGGTGTTGTGTATATTTTAGGAGTTACAGGCGGAAATGTGTTTTGTCACAATTCCCGCACGCAGCCACAGCAGCCAAAGCACCCGCGCGCAGCTGAGATACAGCCGTGTCAACCCGTTGAGGTCGTGTATGCAGCCCCGGGCCTCTGACAAGTACGCAGCCCCGGGACTACGGGCTGACAGAGTGACAGGCGGCCTGAGAGGCTCAGGTACTGCGTAAACAGGCTACAACATACACAGGAACTTTCTACATATGTAATGAAGGTTCCGGTGGATAGTAGACTGTCTACACATACATAATATTATATAAAAATACATAAATAATCCTTATACATATTTTTTATTTAATATAGTTCAAAGTACCAAGAATGTCGAAAATAAGACAATGACAACTTCTAAAAATATATTAAAATGCTTTAATATACTTTTATGAGAATTGATATACATCAATATCTTCGTGCCATACTAAGGAAGATAATGATGTAAAAGTAACACATAAATTCTCATGACTTATATTTTTCAGTTATTATCTTAACAAATCAACTAGAAATCGAAAATAAAGAGTAAAATCAATATTATGACTTTTACTCCAGTTATATCATACATAATGAGAATTTACCTGACATCAAAATGTCCGTAGAATTGTATATTAATACAAT
Organism: Puccinia polysora; assembly: GCA_025617555.3. Lineage (NCBI taxonomy): Eukaryota > Fungi > Basidiomycota > Pucciniomycetes > Pucciniales > Pucciniaceae > Puccinia > Puccinia polysora. Next base: position 424,167 of record CM062629.1, read on the forward strand.
TATTAAATTACTGGGAACATTTACTAAGGATAATTAATTAAATAATACATAAATAGGACAGATTAGTGTTATTCACACGTCCTAATGTCTATTATAAGGTAGAATAATTCCCATACCCTAAGGAATTAGATGCTACCAGGGCTATAGCACCAAGCACACATGACAGGCTACCCCTGGTTACCCTGCTAGCCTTAGTGTCCATCCCTTTAAGCACCTAAAACCCTCAGAAGGACCATATTTGGACTCCAAAAGCTATAAATAAAGAGCTCTTTTGAGCATATTGATGGGCAGAGACCCAGTAATATTCATACCCAGACGCCGTGCCAAGGTAATCAAGTACTTATAAGAGATAGGTAAATGATTTATGGCAATGTCTGATCAGTAATATCTGTCCTCAAACCTCTTTTTATCAATTAAAACTGATGAATTTCTGAGCAAGAAAAACCAGAACTAAAAAAAAAGATGAGCGTGGAGCATAAGAGGGACAGACAACTGATCAAAAAAAAAAAAACACATAGAGTACGCATACCAGAGAGAAGGAAAGTTACAGGAGAGATAGGGAGACTCAAGAGATGAAAGATTTGAATAAGCACGCCTATGGAGAAGAGTCAATAGAAAAGAGTAAGAGACAAGTATGGAGGGAGGAATCCCTCCAGAGTTAAGCAGAACCAATCTTTGCACCAAATTAGCCTTGAGGATAAGTCTGAAGTTCTTGATCACAAGAGATTCAGTTTGTAGCGGTCAAGCAGTTGAGAGATGAGTCTGAAGGTCTTGATGTTGAAGCAGTCGAGGTTGAGCCGTAAGGTTCAAGATTGGGGTCTGGAGAAGAACCTTGAGGATCTTCAGGATCTTTAGGTTCAATAAGATGATAAAGAAGGTTTGGAAATGAGCAAGGGGTAGCGCGCGACTTCAGAGGAGCGCAGTACAAGATTTTTGGAGGAGCGCAGTGCGCGGATCAGGAAAGGAATGCGGGACGGACTTGCAATGAGGAGAAAAGAAAGAATAAGGTGAAGGATTGAAGGTGAATAGAAAAAGAAAGGAAGAGTAGAGAAAGCAGTGTTTATGTTTAATTTGTTTCAGCAAAAGAGAAGAATAGAGTGGAAGGAAAGCAAAGAAACTGTATTTGTCTCATTTATTTCAACACCCCCCTTAATTTGTTGCAAAGAGAGGTTGAAAACAGGTACTCAGCAGCCTCTGAAGAGAAGAATGGTTGCACGCCTTTGTGAGGGCATCAGCAATCATGTCGTCTGTCGATATCAATCTGACGTTGAGAAGTCCTTTGCTGAGGAGATCACGCAGCCATTTTATCTTTATGTCAAGGTGCTTTGTCTTCGAGTTTGAGCCAAAATGGTTGATCTTCTCAAGGAGACCTTTGTTGTCAATGCGGAAGATAGTATTTTCTAGTTTGGTTTTCCAGAGTTAGCTGATGAGAGCTTGTAGCCACTGGTCCTCCTGAACTGCGTCCGAGAGGGAAGTCAGCTCAGCTTCAGTGGAGGACAGTGTTATGCTCTTCTGCTTCTTGCTGGACCACGACAACGGAACACCCTTCCCTAGGCAGAGAGAGCTGCTCTGAGAGAGTCTGGTTTCATGGTCATCCGCCCAGGTTGCGTCAGAGTAGTACTCAAGACCGTTGGAGGGATGATTGGGCAAGGGCCCCAGCGCCAGGCATAAGGATAGGGACCCTTTTAGGTATTTGAAGCAGTGGACAACTTCTTTCCAGTGAGAGAGTCCAGGAAGGTGATTGAAGCGCGATAGGATTGACACAGCAGGGGCAAGGTCTGGGCAAGAGTGGCACAACAAGTAGTTTGGCATGCCAGCGAATTGGCAATAGTTAAATTTGAGTTTGCCAAACTCCAGTACATCTTCTTCAGAGGCTTCTCAAAGCTGAAATCCGGGGGACAGAGGTGTCTTTACTGGTTTGCAGTCATTGAGTCCAAGGAGTTCTAATCCTTTTTTAATCAGTTTGTTTTGGTTGAGTGTGATCCGACTGGGAGATAGATGAAGGTCCATGCCGAGAAGAGTGTCAGGTTCATGAGCTGATGAGTTAGGAAAGCAATTGAGAAAAAGAGTCTCGAAGCCATCAACGTTACCAACAACAACTAGATTGTCCATGTGGAAAAAGATGAACGTGTTTTCATTGTTGTGTATGTAGAGGCAGGGGTTGACGGATGATTGGCGAAAGTTGATTTCTTCAAACCACTTGGTGATGGTGTCGTACCAGTTGGCAGGAGCCTGCTTGAGTCCATAAAGGGACTTTTTGAGTTTAAGAAAGGGAGTTTTGCGCTTGGATCCTTTGGGAGTGGCTATGTAGATGTCTTCAGATAGAGGAGCGTAGAGAAAGGCGCTCTTTACGTCGAATTGTCTGATGGGTAGCTTCTTGTCAATGGAGAGAGTGAGAAGGGAGAGAAGGGAAGGAAACTTTCCGGTTGGAGCGAAGGTATCTTTATAGTTGATTCCCAGTGTTTGCAGAAAGCCTTGTATGCACAAGCAAGCTTTCTTTCTTTTGGCAGACGAGGCGGTAGCTGGTTTGGTCTTAAGAACCCATGTGGAGCCGAGGTAGGATTCGGGGACAAAATCACAATCTTCCCACACATCCATCTCTTCAATACTGTTGAGTTCGTCATCCATGGGTTCTTTCCATTTGTCAGCCTTGGAGATGAAGGAAATGATATCGGAGGAGAAATAGGAGTATTTGTCAGGTTTTATTCTTGAAGTTCAAGTTCTCAGCTTGTATCTTGGAGTATCACCGGTAGGTAGCAGAGAAGATGCAACGGCTTCTGATTCATTGTTGCTGTCTTCAGAGGATTCGACTTTGGGAACAGTTTCAGGATTTCGAGATGTGGGAGACGGAGATTCGAGGGGAGAGTTGACAAGAGGATAAATTGAGAGATCGTCAAGAGGCTTGTCTGAAGGAAAGTTGTAGGAGAGATCCGAATCAAACCAGATCAGGGAGGATTTTTGGATGGAGGGATTGAAGTCTAGGAATTGAACGTGTTTTGTATTGATGATATTTCCAAGCTCCCCGAGGATGCGGTAAGATTGGAGTTTGTTGTTATAGCCAATAAGAGTTCCTATTGATCCCTTAGGGAGAAGTTTGGAGGCAGGTTTAGTAGGAAGATTCAAATAGGATACTCTGTTGCCTATAGGACAGAAGTAGCTGAGGGGTAGAGTATGGTTTTTGTAGAGTTTGTAGGGCGATTTCTTGGATTTGTGAGCAGGGATTTGATTAAGGGTGAGAGTGGCCGCCAATGAAACTTCATGACAGTAGCGGCAATTCAGAGAAGAGTCAGTAAGTATGGATTGAATGGATTCAAGGATAGAGCGGTTGAATCTTTCAGCCAGACCGTTTGGCTGCGGAGTGTATGGTTCAGAGTGTCTGGTTTTAATGAGATGATCTTTACAGAATTGGGAAAGTTCATTATTGATGAACTAGCCGCCACGGTTGGAATGAAGAATGGAAGGAAAGTACCCAAAACGCTTTGCTTTGTGATTCAGGACATTGCTCAGTATCTCAGGTATGTCACTCTTATTCTTCAGGGGAAGAGCAGCACAATATCTGGTGTTGCTGTCAACTACGGTGAGTAGGTATCGGTGTCCGTCATGAGATGGAGGAGAGATGGGGCCAATGACGTCCAGATGGAGTTCTTCAAAGGGCCTGGAGGCAGGAGTGTGAGTTCTCTTGAAGCTGGCCCTGGTGATTTTTGAGACGGAGAAAGCTTCACACTTCTGAGATGCATTGACTGGAATGCCGAGCTTGTGCCTGATTTGGTGGTAGCTGACGTGGCCTAATGATTTGTGTAAGAGCTCAGCAGAGGTCAGGAGAGAGCTCTGATCAGGAGAGTGGAACTTGAGGCTGGGTAAGTTATTGTAGTAGCGACCGGTGGCAACTAGGGAACTGTCTTTGTAGAGGTGGAAAGAATTAATTTCAAAGGAGATGGAGAATTTTTCAAGGAGCAGACATCAAACAGAAAGTAGGTTGACAGTCAAATTTGGAACATAGAGCACGTTATTAAGGACAAGATCGCCATGCTTGTTGGTGAGTTTGACAGAACCTCTTGCTTTTATGGGAAGATTTTTGTTGCCAGATCCGGTGCGCACTATTCCTTCTTCTTCCGTGGAGAGAGCAAAGAAGATTTTGGAATTTGATATCATATGAGCGGAGGATCCGGAGTCTAGGATAAAGATGGAGGGGTCTTGGAATTTAGAGGTGAAATTGCTGACATTATTCTTGGTCTTTGCAGCTTGAGCGGGAGGACGAGGGCAAAGGTGAGGATGAAGGAGCCAGCATTTGGCTTTGGGGTGAGGAGCGTAGGGATTGTGCCATCCGCATCTACATTTTGTGGATTTGGAGGTGACCAGAGCGGTGGGAGTTTCCTTGGAAGAGGAGACCAATGGGCGGAGCTGAAGGTTATTGAAGTGGACTCTAAGATGGTCCAGAACCATGTCAGGAACCACTTCTTTGTCTGAATGAGTGATTTGGCTCTTCAGATGATCAAGAGAGGGAGGAAGTTTTTGAAGAATGGAGTAGGCAATGATGTCAAGAGGGATAGATATACCAGTTTCGACAAATTTGGTGATTGAGGCCCTGATTTGAGTGATGAAGAGTTGGATGTCATGTGGATTGAACTGGATAGCGCAGAATTCGTTGAAGGCTCTGGCGCGATTCGAGGCATTGCAGGAGGCAAAGTAGTGATTGATTGACTTCCAGATGAGTTTGGCATCACTCTTGTTGGTTTGGTTTATGACATTAAGATGGATGGAAGCATCAAGTTTGGCGGTAAGAAGCGTGACGAGTTGGATGTTAACAGCAGGATCGAGTGATGCTGAGTTGGAGATCAAGGGTTCCCAAAGAGATTGAATCTTGAGGAGGTTGGTGGTCCTGGATCTCCATAAGGAAAAATTGTCAAGAGTCAACAGAGGAATGGCTTCCAGAGCTCCTTTGGCAATAGTGGATTGGAAACTGTTGCTCATGATGCGCAGCTGTTCTGGTTCTTAGTCAAGGGAGAGCAATTGAGTGGTAGAGATGATTTGACTGTTAATCGTGATGAATTTCTGAGCAAGAAAAACCAGAACTAAAAAAAAAAGATGAGCGTGGAGCATAAGAGGGACAGAAAACTGATCAAAAAAAAAACACATAGAGTACGCATACCAGAGAGGAGGACAGTTACAGGAGAGATAGGGAGACTCAAGAGATGAAAGATTTGAATAAGCACGCCTATGGAGAAGAGTCAATAGAAAAGAGTAAGAGACAAGTATGGAGGGAGGAATCCCTCCAGAGTTAAGCAGAACCAATCTTTGCACCAAATTAGCCTTGAGGATAGGTCTGAAGTTCTTGATCACAAGAGATTCAGTTCTTAGCCGTCGAGAAGTTGAGAGATGAGTCTGAAGGTCTTGATGTTGAAGCAGTCGAGGTTGAGCCGTAAGGTTCAAGATTGGGGTCTGGAGAAGAACCTTGAGGATCTTCAGGAATTTTAGGTTCAATAAGATGATAAAGAAGGTTTGGAAATGAGCAAGGGGTAGCGCGCGAATTCAGAGGAGCGCAGTACAAGATTTTTGGAGGAGCGCAGTGCGCGGATCAGGAAAGGAACGCGGGACGGACTTGCAATGAGGAGAAAAGAAAGAATAAGGTGAAGGATTGAAGGTGAATAGAAAAAGAAAGGAAGAGTAGAGAAAGCAGTGTTTATGTTTAATTTGTTTCAGCAAAAGAGAAGAAGAGAGTAGAAGGAAAGCAAAGAAACTGTATTTGTCTCATTTATTTCAACAAAAACTGCTGAATAACCTTATAACCCCAGTATACAGGTTTTTACCCATCAGTACATGTCTCAAACAGATAC